>JAYKKM010000378.1:767500-817500 GCA_035772405.1 Chrysogorgia sp. JL179-B06
ACACTCGAAATTTTCCTTCACCAAAATTCCTTAGAACCTGTAATTTAATCGAGTGAAATGCCAAATATTACTTGTAATATACCCATAATCGTATCCGGGCATTACCACCACCATATATACAGAACTCGTGACTAGGCACTCGGCAACGGCTTCCGTAGCTCAGTGGTCAGAGCACTGTACTAGCATCGCAGCGTCGCGCGTTCAATTTCAGCCGGAAGGCCTCTAAGTTGCATTTTTCGACTGTTACAAATAGCGAATGATCTAACGTTTCCCATCTCATTAATTATTAGTTTGTTTATCTCCCGTGCATTTGATTGGCTACTTTCTACTTGTGACACCCTTTTGGCATATATATATAAGGGCTCCGCTCGAAACGTCAGTATCTCGTCACTAAATTCTTGGCAGTTTACCACCTTTTCACTTTGCTATATATATATATATATATATATATATATATATATATATATATATATATATATATATATATATATATATATATATATAATTAATATGAGAGAGGATTTAAATATAGTCAAATACGTATATGGAAAAAGTGACTGCCGGAACCAGGAATCGAACCCTGGTCTCCGAATCAACGTTTCGTTGCTCTGACCTTTGAGCTAATGAGACTAGGTCAGAACAGTCAGTGATTTCTCCATAGACGTATTAATTCGCCGCTTTCAGTTAAACACCAACAGGCAGACATCGAATATAGACATAAGGCCTCTCGAGCGTACTTCCCAAAGTAGAGAAGCGATACACGACTTCTTGTATACAGAGGGCTTTAAGAATGATAATTAATAGCCTTGCACCACGCTATGGTTAGATGCGATGTCTGCCTGTTGGTAAAAAGCGTCACGTTCAGATCGACAAAGCCATAAACACTCGAAGGATGGATTTTCCAAATCAAAACGCCGCTTGCATGGAATTATGTCAGACACATACGCGCAAACACCTCCTCCACGACCAAGTGACCTGTCACGTCGAAACAAAGTATATCCCGAGATGTGAACTAAACTGCTATCAATACCGTTATGAAGCCAGGACTCGGTAATAGCAGTTAGGCTGATATGATGTTGGTTCATTTGCAAGGCCAGCTCATCAGTTTTTGAAAACAACGATCTGACGTTGGCATTCAAAAAACTAGGTAGTTTCCAACTGTTGATGATATTAGGTTGATGGAGTATTTCAATACGCTTTAAACAATGTGAAGAGCGCAATCGATTCTTGTCGTATAGAGGCGACGAACAAGAGTCAATGGCACGTGAAGTAATCCTTGTGGGAATAGTCTTGACACTTGAAGAACAAAAGGACCTTGCACCGATACACTTTGATGACGTTGATTGCACAAAATGATGGTAATTCGTTCCGTTCAGATTTATTAATATGCAGTTCTCGCGGTTATGTCTTGAAACAAACTTTTTAATTTTCTTTCCAGTGCATCTTCTCGGTGAAATATACGTTGGGATAGGCTTCCTTGAGGCATCCAAATGGTGAACGACTGTTGGACGTAGTAATCCATTTCGAGAAAGTTTTTGCCGAAGTAGAATATTATCCAGAGCCAAATTCTGTTGAGTAAAGATGTTTGACACATGAAATATCTGTTTTAACTGCGACGGAGAATAAGAAATCCTCGAGCTCGCGGGAATGCTTGATCGAGATAGACCATCATGAGAGTTTACTGGTCCTGGGTGAGGGTGGATATCACCACAGCAATCGAGATGTCTGTAAACTTCCAAGTTTATGAAACGAACAGGAAGGACCAGAACGGTGCCACCATGTTTTAAAACCTTGACAAGAGGATATTTCTCTTTACCGGCACAAAGTCGACGACGAAAGCACACACGTAGGTTTAGATCAACACAATTTAGCCTCTCCGTAGTATTATCAATGTTAGAAAGTCCGTCCGATAACAAAATTACAAGTAAAAGCAGAGCACTAATGGGAACATGACCGACCGCCATTAGTACCCAGTCCATATAATGTTTAAGTAAAAGCGGTGAATTAATACGTATATGGAGAAATCACTGACTGTTCTGACCGTGTCTCATTAGCTCAAAGGTCAGAGCGCCAAAACGTTGATTCGGAGACCAGGGTTCGATTCCCGGTTGGGGCAGTCACTTTTTCCATATACGTATTTGACTATATATATATATATATATATATATATATATATATATATATAATATATTATTGGTACCACACTTTCTTTTCTATCATCTTCTTCCGTTTCAATATCTATAATATTGTTGTTACCTGAAATTCTGCATTGTAAAGAACACATTATTACGTAACAAAAATAAACGTTTTCTATGTTATAGAGTCAAAAACCTTGTTATAATTCATGGTTACATTTGATTATGTGACCTTATTTTTCGTTCTGCTCTTTTTATCTAAATCACTACAATCAACTACATTTTATACTCTGTTTTAGAAATTGTTAACCAACTCGTATTTGGAAGCCAAGGCTGTGATGGCATTGCAACATACTGGAATCCAGATTATGGATTAATTAAATCACCATTTGCCTTAGATTGTCTTCGCAAATTGTGTCGGAAGGCAATTTTTGTTCATAAATCTGATGTTCTACATTACTTTGTAAGTCGACTGGTGGATGAAGATGAAGATTTCTTGGGCGCTGAATTAATCATCAATCACCTTTCCTCGCTTTACCGTAAACAGGCCTTAACTGTTTCAAATGCTCAAAATCCTTTATATGCTGCAGGAAAGAGTAACATTGCTGTATATGGCGCAACAATGGATGGCAGGAAATGTTCTCTGAAAGTGTACAAGCATTCAAGGAATCAACTGCTGAAGCATCAGCAGTTTTCAGATGGTTTAGCAGATTTTCTAAATGAAATTGAAATCCTCAATACTTTGAATGAACCTATCCTCTGTCCAAATATCGTCCGCATTTTTGCTTCTAGCACTGGTCCTCTTGCACACATGATTATTGAGAAACCGGCGAAGGGAACCCTGTGGCATTATCTTCAAAGCATCAAGAATAATCCTACTCCTGCCAGTGAGTTAAAGAGTATATCAATAGACATATGCAATGCTATGATATTTCTTGGAGAAAAAGGAATAATCCACCGTGATTTACGTGCAGCATGTGTCCTCGTTTCTGACGGCGAAGGAGGAGGAGTGGTTTCTAAACTTGGTGATTTTCGTCTATCGAAACATTTAAACTACGCTGCAACGAGTCCTTCTATAAATCAAAGAAAAAGTATCATTGTTTCACCTTTCGACCCTGACCATAGCACACAGTTAGCCATTCGTTGGATGGCTGTTGAATCTCTCCAAATTGGAGAATTCAGTACTGCCTCTGACGTATGGTCTTTTGGTGTAATTTTGTTCGAAATTTTCTCATTGGGGTGTAAACCTTACAGGAACATGCCGAATGGAATTTCACTTTATGATGACTCAGAAGTTAAAGTGTATGTAAGTGCAAAAGAGAGACTTTGTTAATCATGAGTTTACATTAAAATATATCACATTATAATACATTATAATATATCACATTATAATATAATATATTTATATTATATATTTCAAAAATTATATATTTCAAATTTATATATATATATATATATATATATATATATATATATATATATATATATATATATATATATATATATATATATATATATATATATATATATATATATATATATATATATATATATATATATATATATATATATATATATAATATTTAACAATTATTCACCGAAGTGGAAGTAAATTTCGGTTAGTTTCATTATAATTTAGCTAGGAATTGTTGCGAAACGCAGGCAAAACTAAATTCTCCCAAGGTGGCAACTCCATATATGGAGTTGTTTATAAGTTTTGACAAGCTGACAACCCTGTAGTTTTGAAAACCTTTCGCAGCTCGTTTCGAAGTTGGATCACAGTAAGGCAAAAGACCACTGGATTTTAGCCCAAAGGAAATATTTAATACTGAGTAGTAATTATATATATATATATATATATATATATATATATATATATATATATATATATATATATATATATATATATATATATATATATATATATATATATATATATATATATATATATATATATATATATATATATATATATATATATATATATATATATATTTATATATATATATATATATATATATATATATATATATATATATATATATATATATATATATATATATATATATATTCAATGTGTGTGGGACTGTACCGAGCTCTAAGCCAATTAGAATCAAGAATGATTTGAATTGACCAATCAGAGCACAGTCCAGTCCCATATTTCCAGGAGGGTGTCGTATTTTTAAGGTGTGGTCACCCTGTAAAGAGCGACCAGGGATCAAATCAGGGGGGATATGCAACTGGTCGTATACAAGAGGTTTTTAGTGAATTTTGTATATATTTATCTCATGAAACCTGGTGTTGTTGTACGACCAGTATTGATCGTCCTTGATACGACCAGAGAGAGGAAGGTCAATCAAGGTGATCGTAGTCAATTTCATGAGATAGATATCAAAAAGTAAAAAAAAAAATTGAGTAAAACGACCATCATACCTCACCCGATGTGATTTATACTTACGTGTGCCATCCAAAAAACTTCATTTTTTATTTGAAGAGTTGTGTAATGTTTTTGAAATAAAAATAATCAAGAACCAAAAATGTTTGATTATAGAATTAATCATAGAAATTTCCGCCATGGAGCTCTTACCTCAACGCCATCTTATGGTCGAATGACTGATATTCCCTAGTTACGGTATTTTTAAAAATGATATTTTATCAAAATATTTTTAGATGTCTCAAAAAATTATTTGGTGTTTTTTAAATAGATGAAATGTATTTAAAAAAAATAGACGAAATGTACTTTAACACACAATAAAAAACTTTTTTTTTTGAAAAGAAAATTCTCTTTTATTTTTTTTTATTAATCTAAATACATTTCTTTATTAATACAACTAAGTTTGGAATCATCAGTTATCATTATTGTTGTTATATATTTTAGCGGACAAAGAATTTCCCCGTCTACCGCTTCTAAATATAATTTATACATGGGTATCTTCCCCGTTAGAGAGTATATACAGTTTCGTAAAATATATTTTTGATTTGGAAAATTCTGTTGAAGAGTATAAAGATCATAGTGGAAATATACTGTTTTTTTATAGTGTTTAACATCTTTCTATTAAATACTTCTTTCTCCTTTACTTTTTCATCATCTTCATCACTACCCAAATTTGCCTTCAAACTATCTTCACTATCAGAATCACCATTATCCTGAATGAGTTTGAAGGGTTTGAAGTCATCGAAATTAAACTCTTTGGACGTAAACGTATCTGTATCCTGTACACGTATCCCGTACGCGTATCCCTCTCCTTTATAGATGTAGTCCCATATGAGAGGGGAACCAAATGGGGTTATGGAATGGGATCCTCCATAGGAAGCTTCGTTCGTTTTTTCTTCTTTCGTAGTCATTTTTTTTCTTTCTTAAACTTCTTAAGTTTGTAGATATGTTTGGTTGTTGCAACGTTTTATATAAGCACGTATTGTTTAAATGAAAAAATAATAATTTTTAGCTTATTTATATGAAAGTTTTTTTTACATTTGTAAAAAACCTAGGGTATAAAAAACTGATACCATAAAAAAAATGTACAGTTATTTTGTTGAAGATGGGGTATATGCCACCGCGAAAGATTTGGTCATTCCAAATGCGTAACCCATAAAATGCTGAAAAATTGATAGAGGCAGCGAAATTAATTCACTATCCATGGAATTGTCTTAAGGTTACAGAACACCCTAGCAAGCCCATTCACGAAATTTGTTACCGCCCGCGCAATCTGTCTCCGATTTGTCTTAAATTTGCACCAAATATAGTTAAGTATGCGAAGAACACTCTCAAATTGTGAAAAAAAAATATATACAATATTTTTCCAGATATATTCATCAATTTAAAATCATATGACCATCGCGCCGGGTTTAACCTGGTCTTTGAATTTACCAAAAAGCTCTCAATTTACCATATTTACACTTCTCGATGTTTGTTCTAAAAGAGTGTGTCGGGGATTTTTTATTACTGGAGGGGTTTAGCAGCTAGGATATTTTATTCCTCGACCTATGTTGTGGAAGAAGCAATTGATGAATGAAGGCCCGTAACTCAGTTAGTTTTTAAATAAAAAAAAAACGCCGACACCTTTTGTAGCCCAGCTGTTCGCTGATATCCTGTGCAAGTTTGGTGGGAATTGGTTGAAATGCGCGATTAGGTTACACCTTTTAGTGCCCCTATGTGACTCAAAATTGATGTGGTAATAAATAAGCCGTGAAAGTTTGGCGCAGTTTTAACAGCTATTGCAAATTCTCCGCCCCCTCTAATAATTGAATTACTTTCCACCAATAAGAACAACAGCGATATTAATTGTTTGTTTTGTGGTTAATTGCAATTGCAAAACAAAATATACTAGTACACTGAAATAGCCGTTGTCTACAAAGTTTCAAGATGCTTGCAAACTTACACACTGTAGAGTTTTCTAGCATTAATTCCAAACATTCTGGACTAACAATATAATTGCCAACGGGTGGTCGGTATTACTTGGTAACAAGCAGAACTGTCATCCTCATTTTCACTTGAGTTAAAATCCGAATCAAAATCATCTGATTCAGATTGTGATTCTGACCAGTAATGCCGTTTTTCGCTTCTGGAAACTTTCCATACTTGTCTTCAGTTTCTGCTCGCTTCTAGAAGGCCTTTCGGAACGTTTATCGCTGTTCGTAATCACGTCTGGCCATTGTGTCTCTTGTTCAAAGTATGAACCCTTGTCGCTGGCAGATAAATGTTCCCTTTTTTCATCCAAAAAGACGTCTTTGTCAGCTTTCTTGTGTTTGGCCCGTTTTTTACGATTACCACAGAATGGATTTTTATTCAGTTTACTGTCAGACATAGAGCTAGAGAGACGACTTGAAGTTGTGTTTATTTTTCCAATTTCTTTCGATTTAATTTGATACAAGTTAGCTGTCATTCATCCTGTTAATTAATAGTTGACTTTCCCGCCACGGATAATAACCGTAAACCGTTTTAACACGATAACTCGCTCAATTTTCAATATTTTCAATTCAAATTTTTGCAGCTGATAGATCTAATGGTAACCTTTACAATCATATCAAAACACCATTTTCAAAAAAAATAACCATTCTAGGGTATTCTGTAACCTTAAATTAAATGAAATATCGTTTTTTGAATGTAGTCGTGAAATTGTAAAAGATAAAGAAATCGGGTATCTTCAAGGGGTTGTTTATCTCAAAGAAGCAAGAGATGACATTTTTGATTGGCTTCGAGAAATCGTTCGTTCTTATGCTGATGATTTCTACCATTTTAAGGGTAGAATATATGAGCCGTCCACGTTATATCGATATGGAAAACGTTGCGGTAAAATAGGAAAACTATGGAATATAGAAAGATCCCGTAAATTAGCTGATTATAAGAACTAGCATCGACAAAAACAAAATGAAAAAAGAAAAAAAATTTTAGAGTAAAGAAAGAAATTCATGTAAAAAAAATAACAATGATTCACATGTTTTATTATAAAAAATAAATTTATACAAGAGAAGGAATTATTATGTCTTTATCAGTTTTTATAAACTTAACATTTGTATTCAAAAGATGAGGAACATCTTCCTCCGATAATATTATTGTTTTTCCAGATTCTCCATGATTGATAACTTTCAGGGTTACTTCATACGGGTGTTGTTTCACACTATTGTTTTTATTACAGAACATTGTGTTGTTTCAAATATTGTAACAGGTTTGCAATCCTCCACAAAATATATATATTCAGGATATACTTTATGAAGATATTCACATGATAATTAGCGCTGAAAAGTATTTTTGGATCTGTCAAAAAAGGTTATACTATTAACACATATACTACAATAACGTAATATGGACATTGTTTTTTCAGTAATGATAAAGATTTTATTTTAAACATCTTATATATAATATTATATATTTGTCTCAGAAAAGATATATTTAAAAAAAAAATCAAAAACAGATATAACAGTATAAATAGACGGGTTTTCGTTTTTTTTATAAAGCATTGCTTGTCGTACTTCAGTTAACAAAAAAATGAAGTGTAGGAGTTGTATAAAAAAATCGAAAACGAAAATAAAAAAACGAATACGAAAACGACGACGTTCTAAAAAAATTCAAAAAGGAGGATGGAAAAAAGATCATCCGAATTATAATCATAAGTTTTATGAATTTTGGAAATGGTAAACGATGTATTAAAAATATTTTTATTAATCCAAATAAGTTTTTTTCCATCTTTGTATTCTATCATCACATTCACATAGATCAACTATTTTACTATAGATAAGTCGTCCGTAATCTGTTTACAAAAATAACAATAATGATGTTTTACAAAGCATTCTTTACATCTGTAATGCATGAAAAAATTATAGAAGGAATTCACTTCACAATAACAGAAACTGTAATATACCATCTTGACAACTTTTTTTTGGACTTTTGTGAAAATTTTATAGTTTGGCAACCCACTTTTATAGATTTTTAGACTATAAAAGCAGGGTATCAAATATATTTTTCTATTATTTTCAACATGTGGTTGCGATCAATGATTGATTTTGGAGAGGGTGAATCTTATGATTATCTTACACTGTATTATCATGCTGAACCCATACAATTAGTAAACTACGAACCTGTGATTCCCTCGTGTTTAAGATATGGATATTATTTATATCTTAAAGATCGTCAGGGACCTCGATATTTCAAAATGTTGTTAGTAGAGGCGTTTGGGACTCCGGTGGATAATTTACAGAAACTCTTATCATCATTGAAGGGAAAAAAAAAGTTTTTAAAAAAAAGTTTTTAAAAAAAGTTTTTATTGAGTATATGCTACAGCTTTCATGAAATTATTAGAATCTATTATTAGTTTAATTTCTTTTTGTAAAAGTCAGAAGCATCATAGTCAACAATTGTTGTTATGTTTTCACCCAGACATGAACAATTCCATTCATCATTTTTATGTTCATGTTTCTTTTTAACTTCCAGAGCTAAGTAATATGCTTGAGGAGGAGGAGGTGTTGAGGGTATATCACCAATACATTCGCAAAATACCGTATGTTGATACTTCTTTACAACATAGGTAAAGTGGTGCAATTATTTTGCTAGAAAACGACTTGCATAATAGTTATTTTCATCTTCAAAGTAGGGGTTAAAGTCATCAGCAGTTATTATTTTATATCTTCTACCGTTATATTCATCACAAACACGATAGGGGACACATGTGAATTCGACATCATTCACAATAACGTTTAACATTTCGGTAACCCGTTTATATATAATTTTTTATAAAAAAAATATGAAAAGAAAAAAAATCAAAATTAAAAAACAGATATTCTAAAATAAAAAATATATAAAAAAAAATCAAAAGAAATTTTATTAGGATATAAATAAAAATGCAAAAAAATGGTTTTACAAAATATCATGGAAACCGTGGAAACAGTAGATGCACGATATAATAGATTATTCTATTCAAAATATCCCTGTGGACAATGTCTTAACGGAAATATGTGCGGGGAAGTTTGTGCGAATTATACACCGTGGAAAGATCCAAAACAAAAACGTTGTTGTAGATTAAAGACATGGTTGTTAAAGAAGATATGTTGTTAAAAGATTTAAAGAAGAAAATCCATAAAAAAAAAAGAAACAGTATAAATAAGAGTAAAAAAATAATTGTTTTTATATTTGTTTAAAATGGAACGTATAGAAACAGCCGATGAACGATTTGAAAGATTATATTATTACAAACATCCTTGTGGAAGATGTATTAACAAACGTCCGTGTGCGATTCATCCGGATGAAATAAAACTTTCTAGACTAAACAGTTTTAAACGTCGGGTGTTAAACAAGTTAAATATACGGTGGAAATATACAGTGAATCTTTCAGTGGAAATAGATCACGAATAGAAGAAAAGACGTCGAAATTGTTTTTTTTTTAAAAGATTTAAATGGCTGTACGAGAGCGTGATTTTGATGAAATTCTTTATCCCGACATTCAATATTTATCACATGCTGAATTGTTTGAGATAGAAAAAACACGAGATTCAACGTTTTATTTTTTGGAATGGAGGGAACATCCCTATCAGTTTAGATGTGCTGATTATGATTATAAATATTTTAACATTTATGTGGAAGATAAAAATGAACAATCTATATTTCGGAAACGATATGGTGGAAAAAGATATTATAGATTTTTAATAACCAATTTTAGCAGGACTATGTCATTTTATGATCAGTTAGTGGGAAAACATGTAGTATTTATTGATAGAGAACCGAGATTACCCACGTTAATTTCGACCCTTGATTGTTTTGAGATAAATAATATTCCATGTTATTCAAAAGCGTTTTTGTATGGTGAATGTAAGGATTCAAGATTTAGATTAGTAAATTATCATTTACGTGAAACTTTTGATGGTCAAGAGCTTTATTTAGTTCTTATTAAAGATAAAAATATATTATCTGTACTTAATGTGATTTATCGTACCAGTAATGGAAATTATATTGTAACATTAATAAATGAAATACATTTTTATAAATCTATGTTGCAAATACATGTATATTTTAATTCTTGTGGGGAATTATGTAATAATTTTAGTGAATTAAATATTTGAAATAAAACAGTTAAAAATATCGAGAAAGCGTTTTTTGATTTATTCAGCTTAATGAATTTGAAAGCTATATAAAGAGTAAAAAATATGATATTTCAAATCACAGCATTATGATTGAAACAATTTTAAGGGTTGTTCTTTATTTTCAAAATTTTAACCAAGGAGAAATTGGATATTTATTTTGGTTATGTGGATTATTTGATTATTATCGTGGAAAATATGTCACATGTCCCATGATGAATTGTGAAAACATTCACCCCCACGAAGAAATTATACAGTCAATATGAAAAAAATCAAAGGAACCCATGGAATGGTATCCTATTTTATTCTAGAAGATCGTTTCTCTTATATGATCCCGAATTTACAAGCAAGTCAAATAAAATATTCCTTGAAGAGATCATGGCTTGAACAACGTACTATACTAGTTGAATCATCAGACACGTTATGCTGTAGTTTTTTTTCATTTCCCGATTGTTTTAAATAATTATTTATTTTATTACCCCTTGAAAACCTCTCAGATGTATTTCAATTTTTAAACACCAAAGATAAGTATCATTATACATATTTTCTACAAAATCTAACCTTTGAAAGAAAATACATATCTTATACCCTGGGTTTTGGAAAAGAAAGTTTAGTAAGCGAATTTAAGCACATACAGCACCAGAAAGGTGATTTAAATCTTTTTTAAATATTTACTTGTTAATGGTAGCACCTAGTATTTTCAATTCTTATGTTTATTGTAGTTCAACTAAAAATATTATCATGATCACTTCATGTTTTATATTTTATTGTCGTAAACATAACCTTATAGGAAGTTTTCTCAATAGACAAAAAAAGGTCTTTCTGAAAAAAATATTAGATGTGATTTTTGGAATTTTATATATTATATAAAAACGGGTAAAGTATCCTTTGACAAATGTCGGTATAAAAAATGTAAGAGTAAATTTGAAATTAAGTATTTTAAACAAAAGTAATTATGATTTAAATGAAAATCACACCCAACTATTACATCCTGTCGATGTTACGCGAATAAAAAATTATGGGGGACATACGGGAGAATTTAAATATAATGAGAAAATATTTGCACATGTAATAATGGTTGAAGATGAAGTAAAAGATTTATTTACTATGATAAGAAATTATATACAAACAACATTGAATTATAATTTAATTTCAAAAAATCCTATATATGAAAACGAACTGACTGAATCGAATGTTAATTGGGATATTTTTTATAAAAGTATTAGTGAACAAACGTGTATGTAAAAAAAATGGAATTAAAAGATTGTATATAATTTAAAGTGTTTGCGTTTGATGTTATACGAATGGAAGAAAACGAAGAAAATGAAAAAGAATTTTGGATGAGATGTGGGAGATTTTGTTTTGCCCTTCGAAAATTTTATATGGAAGAAAATGAAAAATGGAAAATAAGTGAATGTTGTAAAACTATTCATGAAATATCTATGGTCCATTTAACGAATGCTGGAAATTACAGTAAAAAAAAAAGATTTCTTGGATTTCATGAGGGGGTTGATCCTTTAGATATTCAACAATATATGGAACATTTAGATGAATTTAACGTAAAAAACTATAAAAGAAAAAATATATCAGTTTTGATTTATTTTATTTTTGAAACCATACATCCTTTTTCCGATGGAAATGGAAGCATAGGGAAAGCACTTGTTGCATTTCTAGAAAATAAAATAGAATGTAAAATAAAAACAAAAAACAACATAGAAAGTTATTTAAAATTTTAGGAGTTATGCAAAGAAAACAATTGTGAGGATGGTATAAAATAAGCACTGTCCCTACAGTATTTCATCATTTACCCCTCGATCATCATTTACCCCTCGACAGATTCAGAGATGGTGGAACTTTATGCGAGACAACAACATGACCATTTTTATAAAATGCAATCGTATACAGATTTGTCTGCAAAAATAATTGCACAAAAAAAAATCAACGGTAATGCTATTCTCGCAAAAGTATATCCTACAAATAAAAGATGTGACAAGTACACATACAATAGCGCTGTTGAAGTGAAAAATGATCATATTCCTTCATTGTTGAATGTTCTTAATAAGATTAGCATTCAAGAGAAATTGGTGCAGATATTTTTTGAAGTGGTAAGATTTGAAAATTGGAAAAGCAAACATGCCGTTTGGTTGTTCGTACAGATGCGTGGGGTGGTTTGGAAATTTGTTATCAACATCAAGATAACGAATTATCCGATGCAATGGAATTTGACGATGATGCAACACAAACACACGGTTGGCAATTACAACCGCAAATTGGGCCAAGAAATACACTAGCTCCCAGCTCACTTTTTGGCTGGATTTGCTCGCTTGTGCGTCTTGTATGAGCGGCAGCTTTGTTTACAATTGTCTAGTGGAATGTTTGGAAGACTGGGACACAGTCGAACCTCCTTGTGCCGATAAATATATCCCTCCGTCTCTGAGCTTTCGTTTGATATATTGATTGGCTAGTTTTGTCCTCAAATGTATTTGTTGTCTACGAATTTCTAATCCCTATTTAACGATATAGACATCAATGATGCCATAATATGTTGGCGTAAAGTAGAGGTAAATATATATTTTTGCTTCGTTTACCTATGAAATCGAAACCACGGAATCACAATAGATATGTAGGACATTCGACTGAGCGCTCGGGAAGAACGTTTCGAAATTTCTCACTCGGTGAAAATATTTAGCAAAAGTTGTCAAATTTGCGGCTATGGTGAAACGTGATGCCTTCCCGTGATGTCTACATTGCGTTGCTCACACAGATTCAACAAATTCACTCGCATAACTCGAGATTACGTTTATAATGTTTCATGTCTCAGTGAATCAGAGAGGATTGTCAAGAGAATCTCTCTGATAGCATTTACCGAATACACGAATATGTTTAAAGTAATTTCGAGCCATGCGAGTGAATCTGTTTGAGAAACCCAATGTAAAGAAAACGAAGGCATCACGTTTCACCCGCGCCGCAAATTTCACAAATTTTGTTACAAATTTTCACCCAGTGAGAAATTTCGAAACGTTCTTCCCGAGCGCTCAGTCGAATGTTCTACACATCTATTGTGATTCTATGGTTTCGCTTTCGTCGGTAAATGAAGTAAAATATATATTATTTACCTCAACTTTACGCCAACGTATTATGGCGTCATTGATGTCTATATCGTCAAAATAAGGTTTAGAAATGCGCGAACAACAAATACAGATAAGGATAAAACTAGCCGATCAATATATTAAACGAAAGCTAAGAAACAGGGGATTTTTATATGAGCGGAAGGACGTTCGACTGTGACTCAGTTTTCCAAACATTCCGCAAGACAATTGTAAAGAAAGCTGCCGCTCAAGCATGACGCATAACCGAGTAACTCCCGCCAAAAATTGAGCTGGGAACTAGTGATATTTACTTTGGCCCAATTTGTGGGAATAATTGCCAACCGTGACAACCAGCAACAACAAGGCAACGTCAAGCGAAATCGTATGGTCTGATGACTGGGGTAGTTTTCGTATTAAAAAGAAAGATTCCTTGGATGAATATATCATTGCCCTAAGAAGTATAGTCATGCGACAGGCCATAAATCCCAACCTACCACAGTCAAAAAACGAGTATTGAAGAAAAAGAAACCCCTTATCACACTCAATTTTGACGACGACGACGTCGATGATGACGACGACAACGAAAAGATTAAGTAAATAAAAGAAGAAAGTGATGATGATGAGGTTTGTCACTTTTTAAGTCCAACAGTAATTTCAGAAATTTTTTATTATCGTTTTAGATGTTGTAAAAATATACAAGATACATTATGTGTATACAGTAATACTATAAATAAATATTTAGCATGTAAAAATATAGAAGTAGATTTTATGGGGATATTACGCGATAAAGAACTCGTTGATGAACTTGAAGAATATTATACTATTTTATTTCTTTATTTTAGAAATGAATAAAAAGAAAAAAACTAAATTTTCTGCTGACTTTATTGAAAAGCTTCAAGATTATTAAAAGGAGAGACATTAACTGATGAGGATTATTCTAATTATAGATTACATAGTAATAGTAAAAAATATATAGACGTTTGAAATATTCTGTTAATAAAAATAATGAACAATGGGAAATTGATTTAGCTGAAAATAAAGATTTAGCCCGATATAATAATCAATATCGTTATTGGTTGGTGTGTATTGATATTTTTTCAAGATTTCGTTGGGTAAAATTAATAAAAAAGAAAACGTCTAATAATGTTAAAAATAAATTTGAAAGTATTCTTATTGAAGAAGGAATAGCTCCTCTTAAAATTCAAAGTGATGAAGGAACAGAATTTCAAGATATACGTACGAAATTAAGTAAAAAGTATAATTTTGAAGTATTTCATACGTATAATAGAGAAATAAAAGCATCCCATGTGGAACGTGTAATTGGAACTTTAAAAACAATGGTTCGTCGTGTTTTAACAATGACTGGAGAATTTGAATATATTCAGTATTTACCCCTTATTGTTAATCGTTATAATAATTCCCCACATAAAGCATTAGCTGGTGCTTCACCTTTTGAAATCTATCGTGAAGAAAAAAAAGGAAAAATACGTAGAGTAAAAAATAAAATAGTACGTGATCATTTAAATTATCCTATTCCCACTCAAGATCTGATACAAGAAGGAACTCGTGTTCGTATTGTAAGAGTAAAAAATAATATTTTTGAAAAAAGTAGTCTTCGACGATGGACTAATGAGATATTTTTTATTAAAAAAGTATTTATCACTGATCCTGTTACATATCAATTAGAAGACGAACAACGTGAAGAAATTAAAGGAATTTTTTATCGTGCTGAATTACAAGTTTTTAAAAAAAAAGAATTTACACATTGCTAGTAATTCAATATCAAGAGGACTTCAAAACAATTTGATTAATGATTTTGAAATGAAAATTGCACAACCTATTGATGCTTTGAACAATGAATGTTTTTTAGAAGTTTTACAAGTTTGTTATCCACAAACAACTAAAAATATTGTGGGTGATGAATGTTTTTTTCATTTATCATAACCTATAAGGATTTTATACCTGAAGAAATTAATAATACGGTATACGCAAACAGTGAGTTCGTTTTTACATCGGATAAATTTATTATACCCGACGGAATTTATGATTTATCTTCATTAATTATATTTTTAAATAATATCTTAGAAGGATTTGAAATTTTTTTTACAATCGGATCAAATGGGAAAGTAATTATTAATGTTAATGTTGAGATTTAGTATTGGATATATGAAAATGCGAGTAATGCAGCTGATGGGTTGCATGTAAATGAATTTCGATTATCTAACAAGACTACGTTAGAAAATAGGGTATTCAATATGCTTCTTTTAATCAAAAGATTAATATATTATTTTCAAAAAAATTAGCTTTTATGCTAGGTTTAAAAATGAAAAAGATCTTGAAATCGTCCCCCTCTTGTTTGAAATAAAAAAAGATAACCCTACACCTCAAACCCTTTTTTCTAAACATTTTGATTACTTACCCGATGTATCCGACGGATTAAATAAAATGTTTATATATTGTGATGAAATAGAAATAGGGTTAGTTGGTGATAGTTGTGCTGAATTGTTAACAACAGTTCCCATTCAATGGAATCAACAAGGTGGTGGTGGCATGGACAATTAGTTTGTTATAGTCCCCAAAAATCATTGAGAAAATTTAAAAAAGAATTTAAATGAGAAATTCATATTAAAGTTAAAGATACTACAGGAAAATTAGTATCTTTTGATTCAGGAACGCTTAGTATTGATTGTTTAATACATTCAACATAATGCTTTTGATTGTTCTTGAAGAAACAAATGGGGAAATGATAATTAAAAAATATAAATTATTTTATCCTTTTTCTCTTTACATTTTAGTAAATAGTGGGAAATGTTTATGGAATTTCAATTCGATTGAATATAAAAATATAAAAAATTAATTTCGAATTACGTGTGCCAACAAAAAGGATTTCAGTTCTATAAAACAATCAAAAAAATAAATAATGGAGCGATTTCAGTTTCTTCATCTACTATTATTCCTAATGCAACACAACGTTTTATATATACTATAAAATAATTATTTTATATTGACGAAAAAAATCCTTATACATCATTAAATGATGAAAAAAAAAATTCCCTTATTTTTTATTTATGAGTGATCAAGAGGATAAACAATCACTACAGTTCTTTATTAACTATGAGAATAACGTACCGTTAAAAGGTGAAGAAATTAAGATATATATAAATTTATTTGAAGAAAAAAATAATGACTGAAAAAAAAATGAACTATCCATAGAAGATTATACTGAATTGTTAAATGGTAGAAATCGTGGAAAAAATTATTCCTCATCATATTTTGTTGTGAAAAGAAAAAATAAAGAAAATCCAACTAAAAAAGAAATGTTATTAAATGAGGGTGTGGGATTACACCCAAGTTTAAATTTAGATACTTATTATACAAGCGATAATAAAAAAAAGAGAAAAAAAATAGATCCAAATGTAATATGTAATAGATAAACTGTAAAAAAAAGTATAAAAAAAAAAAATGTTATATAATAAAATCATTTTTTAATGTTGTGGATATTATTATTATTTTTATTGTTGTGGATATTGTTGTTTTTTAAAAATAAAAATAAATGACTCATAAAAAAAATAAATAATAAAAATATAAAAAAATATAAAAAAAAGAAAAACAAAAGAGGAATAAGAAACGTAGAAAAAAAAATACAAAAAGGAGGTTTTGGAGGAGCGTTGGCACTGGGTATGTTTCTTCCTAAAATATTCACTTTAAAAAAACACTTTCAAATATTCTTAAAATTAACGTTTAAAAAAAAACAACTATAATGATACGTTTACTGAATGTCGTGAAACGGAAATTATCGCAACGCCTGTAGATAATCAAACGTCAGTATACACGTTTACAAGGCATGGGAATGCTGTTGGATTAATGAAAACAAGTGATGCTAAAATAATGGCTACAGTATCAATTAGAAATGCTGCTGGAGTTATAGCATCTGCAGCATCAGTGTTTGCGATGATTACATTACCCCACTGCACGAAAAAATGGATTTACTCAAATTTACAATATGCGCAAATATGGAACAAATTGATTGAAATATCACATTTACCATAGGAAAAAACTTGGTAAATGCCGCATTTACTCGCTTTTGAGCAAATGTGAAGCAAATGCGGCATTTTCCATTTTTACTCCTATAGTAAATATAACATTTGAATGAATTTGCTCCATATTTGCACAGTTGTAAATTTCAGTAAATCCATTTTTTCATGCAGTGCCCCTTCGTACAATGTGGAAAACAAAAGAATTAAAAATAAATGAAAATTTAATTACGCCATCAGATAATTTTGCACATTTAGCATCATGGATACAATTTTTAATGCGTCAAACACCGTCGGGATATAAAGATTCTAAAGAACTTAATTTAGCATATTTAGATACAGCCGAACATATGAGCGATATCGTGGGTTTCACTGATAATGCTAATGTCGTAAATACAGGAGGGAGACAAAAAGTACTTGCATTTCAAAATCAATCACAGCATTTGATAGATGATATTCATTGTTCATTATTTAGTGAAGGTGGTGCTGAAATATATATTCCTACAGCGTATAAAGTTGAATTACGTTTAACGCGTGCATTAAATACAATTGTAATGATGGGTGCCAATCATGCTAATATACCCGTTGCTGATACTATAATTACTAGACGATTTTAAAATAAAAATTCCTGTATTTAAACCAAAAAAACAATTATCAAATGCAATTAATACAGAAATGATGACCCATAATAAAGAAACATTATATTATACAACCAATTATCGTTGTATTACTGAATCATTAGCTGGAGGACGAAATTCACATCAAGTAATCGATGTGTTTAATGGTAGCGTTCCTACACGTTTATGTATTGTATTTTCTCCATTAGAAAATTGGAACGGGGCATATAATCAAAATATTTTTGAATTTAACTGGCCTAATTATGATAATGTTGAAGTTTCTGTAAATAATGCTGTTGCTGGGAGAATAGAAAATCATGCTGAAGCTTACTCAAAATTACGCTCGGTATTAAATCGTCACTATTCAGAAATGCCTATGACTTATAATGACTTTATAAACGGATATTGTATATTAGCATTTGATTTAACAGATAATAGAGACTCTCATCTTTCAGTATTACCTATAAGACCGTCAGGAAATGTTAATGTTGATTTTCATTTTTCTCAAAATACAATTGCAGGTGCGTTAATTTTTATTGGTGAATTTCTAAATGAAATTAAAGCAGGATTAAATACCCCTGCAAGATTATTACACAGCATTTAATTATCAACATTTGTAACATGGGGATGTACAAAAAAATATGAAGAAAACGAAACCCATTACAACAAAGAATAGAATAAAAAAACCAAAAATAAAAAACCAGTTATTAACAAAATACCACTAAATCGTGAACATATTCTTGTATTTCTACCGTTTTCAGCTTACGCATAAAAAAAAATGAATGAAGAATAAAATGATGAATTAAAAAAAGAAGAGGAAAAAAAGACGAAAAAAATGATAATTCAAGAGAAGATGATGATGATGAAGATGATAGTGAAAATGATAGTGATGTTGTTAGCGATGATGTTAGTGATGAAGTGGATAGTGAAAGTTCAATAACTTCTTCTTCATCAAGTTGCGAAGATGATTTAAATTTTTTAGAAACATTAGTTAAATTAAATAAAATAAAGAAAAAAGCCTTTGAAAAAAAAAGGATTTTTTACCATCGTTAAAAAAATTTCTTAAAGTCGTACATATTGATACAAAAAAATACTTTGCTAGATTCTCAATTAATTAATAAATTACAATACATTGCTAAAAATATTTTAAATAAAAAAATTTCTATCCAACTTTCCAGTGATAATAAATATATTTTGAATAAGTTTTCTAAGAACAAAATAAAAGAAAAAGATTTAAAAATATTATTATCTGAGGATTTTCGTATCATCAACATTTATCAAAAAGCATACAAATTACTTAACCAACAAATAAAAAAACAATGACCGAAGTAAATAAAATGCAATTAATTAATCCGAGTAAATTAAATGAAATTTTAGATTTAATCAAAAATGATCATGAAAACGAAAAATTATTGCAGGGAATTAACAACAAAAATAATTTCGAACTTATTGAAAGTAAAAATAAAATGAAAGAAGAAATGCAAAAAGTTAATAATGATCAACGTGTCGCAGAGAGTATGGTTAGTTTTTTAAAAAGACAACAAAATATGAAAAGAAAAAAAAATGAACTAGATAATGAGGTTAACAATGATGAATCACCCGAGGTAAGGAAAACACCGACTGTGACAAGTGGGCAACAAATAAAATAATTTCTTGAAAAGAAAAAATTTTAAATTAAAGATACAGATATAATAAAAATAAACGGTGTTGCAATAAACCATCATGATTTATTATACGATTTAACGCATAATATCAGGAAACAAAACATGTTCAATTTTACACAACATAAGCAGACGTTGCTTTAAAAGAATTGAAAAAATTACATATGCCCGCATATTATATACGTAATATAAAATTACGACAACGTTATATAAATTTGGGAAAAACAACTTTGGGTCTTTCTGCTGCGAGTAACGACGAACCATCTACATCCCTCACCACCCACATTCCTTACCCACCTTCAATATCCTATTCAACATCAAGAAAATGGCGACGAAAAAATCAATGAATTTACATTGTTTTTTAACCCAATTTTTATTTACGAACGACATTAATAAAAGTTCAAAAATAAATAAGTTTTTAAATAAATATTATTTGGGTACATTTCCTGCAAATAATTTTCCTAAAAAAAATTTTTATTCCTCGTGTTGGATTTGGAATACGGATGAAGCAGATCAAAACGGTCAACATTGGGTTGCTATATGGGTGGGTAAAGAAAAAAATATGTATTTTTTTGATAGTTTTGCTAAAGATGTATCGTTTTATAAACATGAATATTGGTATGATTATAGTGTAAAAAAAGGACTAAAATTTCAATATATTCAAAGTAAACAATTACAACCCAAAAATACTACCGTGTGTCGAAAATGGAGTTTATTATATTTATACAATCAATGTCGTAATGAAGTCGAAAATAATAATAAATAAAAAATATTTAAAAATGAACGTATTAAAATAAAAAATGATAATAAATTAAAAATATATATAAACAATTTTGGGTAGTGTATTCGTTAGAATATATAATAAAAAATGTAAAAAAAATTGTAAGAGTAATAACAATCAGTCATGTTGTAGTTTTAATAATGCCAATTTTTAATTAAACAAAAAAATTAACTTATTTACAATGTTTTTATCGTTTTTTTTTCATAATGGTTTTAATTCCTTTTTTTTCCCGGTATCTTCTAGACATCGTTGAATTTTTTATTATATCAAAAATGAACCCTCCTTTTTGTTTTATTTTTATTTTTTTTCTAAGGGTAACACTCCTTCTAATTCCATATCTTTTTCTTACCATGTTGACGTGCTCTTTACCCTCCTAGGGAATTTAGGGCTGCGTTACCCCACACACCTTAAAAATATATACCGGGTGACCCAAAAAAAAGTACTCCGGTTTGATTCATAATAACTTCTAAACGAGTGAAGCTATTAAACTGAAATAACTTTCATTAGATAAAGGGAAGACTAACTTAGATTTTGAAATATGACAGTTGTATTTTACTTAAAAATTCACGGATATATTAATGTTCAAACTTGGTAGCATATTTCTGGATGTGTCTAAAATATGCAAAAAACGCCGTATCAAATATTAATCAAGCTTTGCTCAACTGAAACACGCACTATTAGCAGTAAATAAATGACACTTGACAAATTGTTTATTATGAAACGAAGTATTATTATTTACAAAATACAAGCAAGATTTATTCGTTCGGAATCGCGTGTCCTCTAGCACGAATGCACTGCCTAGCCCGTGACACCATTGCGTCGAAGGAGTCATGGATCATTCGTTGTTCTAGATTACGGCATGCTGTCACAATTGAGTTGCGAAGCTCTTCTAAATTCTGCGGTTGCTGATCATGTGGTACATTCCAAATTTGTTCATGTTCAGAATAAACTCAGAATGAAACACAATCAAACCATAACTCCATAAGACATAACATGCAACTCCCCAGAGACATCCAACATTAAGAATTTGATACGGCGTTTTTTGCATATTTTAGACACATCCAGAAATATGCTACCTATTTTGAACATTAATATCTCCGTGAATTTTTAAGTAAAATACAACTGTAATATATCAAAATCTAAACTAGTCTTCCCTCTATCTAATGAAAGTTATTTCAATTTAATAGCTTCACTTGTTTAGAAGTTATTATGAATCAAACCGGAGTACTTTTTTTTGGGTCACCCGGTAGTTAAAAATCGAATGCGTAAGCCCACATACTACCCCCTTTTTGTTTTCTTTTTCTTTTCCTTATTTGAATACCCAATCCCAATTGACTTCCAACTATTTGTCCCAAAGGTCCCAAAAAATCTAGAACACTACCCCCTTTTTTTTTTTTTCTAAGGATAATTCCCCTCCTGCTTCTATATCTTCTTCTTGCCATGTTTTTTAAAAAAAATTCATAAACAATATACACACCCCATACTATATATATATTTAAAAAAAAACGATTTTCAACAACTCTTTTTTTTTTTTTAAAAACATTTTATTTTTATTTTTACATTTATTTACAAATCATAGATTATCGTTGATTCATGTGGAAATACATTGGTTCTAATTCTACAATTTTCATACCCTTTTCTACAATTATCAAATACCAAATAACCATAGGGTTTCTCATTAATTTCACTTAATACTTTATTAAATCTATTTGTATTAATTTTTTTATTATCACATATCGTATACATATTATTATAATCACTTAAATTTTTAAACATAAAATAATATTGACTATTGACACGTAAATTTCGCAATTTACCATTACCATATGTTAAATTTTGACATGTAAAAATAACACTAATATTACGATGATGGACATCTTGAGTTGCAATATCGTCAGCCTCTTAGCATAATTGCCTAACTCATTTTTTGGCCAAATTGAGTTAGTTGCCTAAGTCAGTCACTAATCAGCTTTTGCATCTGCTGCAAAAGTGCCCAAGTCATTAACAAATCAAAAAGCTTCTTTCATCTGCGTATGTCAGTAGCGTGAGTTAGGCATTTTATCACTACATCCAAAATCACTACATCCAAAATCACTACATCCAAAATCACTACATCCAAAATCTCAGAAAATGAGTTAGGCAATTATGCTAAGAGGCTGACGATATTATCTATTATTTCAAGATTTTCTTTTGATGATGTTGCAACTAACATGAGATCATCTAATATTATTAAAGTATTTTCACGGGTATTCGTTTGTATATCGGTAATGCGGGGAATACCCTTTTGGCAATCGATAAATTCAACACTAATATCTGTTTTTTCCGCAAGAACTTTTTCCATTTCAGCGTACAGAGGTTGATAAATTGAATATAAATAAACAATTGTAACAATTGTAGGTGTAATCATAGTGTTAATATTTTTCAATAATTTTAATATCCAATATGTTTTCCCACTTTGACTGGGACCACATAACGTTAACAGAAAAGGGTGTTGAAATGGTAATGAAGCATTGTTCATTTCAGTTATCTAAAAATCCAAACGGAATCGTATTAAAATTATTTTTAACAACACGTTTATTAAATGTAAATGAAAATTTTTTTATTTCATCCTCAATAAAAATATGATTAAGTTTATCTTTACATATTTTATTGTGATATTTAATTTCAATGATCTGATCTTGATTTTTAACACATTGTGTCAAGGATAAAAAATTCAATTTTTCTTTTATTGTTTCATTTTTTAAAGTAAAACCTTTGACATGAATACATTCCTGATTTAAATTAGTTATATACGTGTAACATTTTGGACCCGTTGAACAAAAATTTGTTATCCATTCATTTTCCTTTAATTCATTCGTTAAATCTCCTAAATAATTTCCCGTTTTAACATCTGTATAATTATTTTCATCAGATATATAAATAACAGAATCTGTATCAAAATATAAAACGCGATCGTCTAATTTATCGAGTAACTCATATAATTTTAAACGTGCATATGCAGTAACAAAACATGCAATGATTACATTTCCCGTTTCTAGAGGTGTTGTTGCATCATCAATTTTTTCATATGTACAACGTAATAATGTTTCGTTTATAAATTCCATCGATGTTAATTTTTTAATTTTATCATTGGCGATATTTAATAATTCTTCATAATCGTTTAAAAAACACACTTGTGTATTATTTTCGTTTTGGGCAAATTTTCTCCATAACGAATTTAAAAATGTTTTTGCAATAGTTCTTAATCCGGGATTTTTCTCTATTTTGTCTTTATCTAAAAAAACATTTTCATTTTTTAAATAATCATTACAATACTGTTTAATTTTATCATCATTTTTACTTCCATCTGCGTTCAAACAATCCGTAGGAATTCCTGAAGATTCTTGTTTGATTTTTAAAAATTGATTTACGTATTGTGAAAAAATTTTTTTCTTTGCGTTCAAAATGATATATTTCGTAAAGAGCTATTATTTTATATCCCTTATCTATAGCAACATTAATCTCAACACTAGTCCAAGTACCTGTCAAGTATCGATCGCTTTCATTATGTTCACATTTATTACATTTATTCACAGCACATTTATAACATAAAGGAAATAATAATTTTCCATCTATTCTAACAGGTAAAACAGGAAAGTAAATATTTCGATAAGGTGAAATACAATATTTTACTAAACCAAATATATCCTAGATTTTTATTTTATTACAATCTTCACCCAGTAAAATAGTAGGATGCCCCACAGGAAAATCATAATTTTTTTGTACATAGGGATATAGCGATGTAAAATCTACATAACTTATTCGTTCGTTGGGTTTTGTTTATTTGAATAAGCATACTGGGGAATTTCGTCCCCCATATAGTGCTTCACGTGGTGTTAAAGGAGTAAACGGATAAAATTGTCTTTTCTTTTCAATTAATTGTTTCTGTGTATATACTTTTTTTCTTCTAAATAATCACATTCCCACATCTCGATTAATTTGTAACCGGCATTTTTTATTATCCAAGAAAAACGTTGCGTATTTGCATATAAATTACTAAATTTTTCGTTTGTAAGAACGTTTAATGCGTCGGGGTCAAAACATTTGGGACATCCGTGTTAAAAACAACCATGAATTTTTTTTTCAGCATTTTGTGAACAGATATATTCTAAATTTCCTCCTAATTCTCGATTAATTTCATCTAACCAATCAATAGCAATTAAACTTTGTTTTACACCCCCCTATACCCTGAAGCAGGAATAATTCCTACACAATTTTTTTTAAAAAAATTAAGTCTATACACTTTCAAAGCTAAACTAGCAATTATAATACAATTCTTTGCATAAAAGGGTGTAATATGACCAATTGCTCCTATCATTGTAGAAAATTTAACACAACCCTTTCTTAAAATATCTACATCACTACAACAATAATAATACATCTCTTTACGAAATATATATTTCTCTCTCTTTTTTTCTAAATACCATTTTTCAAATTCATTAAGTGTTCCTGTATTCATATTTTTCGTATCAAAAAATATTTCGACCCACAATTTCACCCTCATAAGTTAAATCGTAAAATTCATAGGATGAATTCCCTTACATTCCCCTTGGAGATCCATTGCTTTTGGAATATCTGCTAATTTCATACTTAAAAACAAATAACTATCTAGTATTCTAATATTTTGTTCTTTAATTATTAAACTCATTATTTTAGTACCGTTCATTATAGTATTCGGTATTATCTGTTATATTTCTAAAAAATATTTAAAAATAAAAATAGTATCAAATTTATCCCCGTTATGAGCTATCCAAACGGAATTTGTTTGTTCAAACATAAATTCACATAACGTTTCAATAACATTGTTATCAAAAATCAATTGTCTATTCCCGCAACAACTAATTTTCAATAGTATTATCGATAATTTCTTGATCCTTTTTTTCAAAAATTTTTGTTTTTTTAAATTCAATATGTTGACATTTTTTACATATCTTTTGGACGATACAATAACAAGGTACGAGCAATTTAGTTTTGTTTACTTTTGTTTCAAAATCAAAAAAAAATAAAGTGGGTTCACTTTCTTCACCTTTGTTATATTCATATGAAATGGATTTCACATAACAAAAATGAGGTTGTTTCATGTATTTATCACAATGAAAACAAAATCGTTTGCTACAATCGTGTTTAACTGTTTTATTAGCAAAAATGAAAAAGAATCGAGTACAAATTTTGTTACAGGTTTTACAATAAAACAAATATTGACAAGGTGTTAAATGCTCATAATTACTTTGAGAAGGTTTAAAAAATTTATTTGTTAAATGATTTGTAAAACAATTTTCATCATAAAAAATTATATCACAACTGCTACAAATAAGTTTATTATTTTTATCTTTACAATTATTCGGATATTTATAACATCGTAAACAAGTTAAGTTATTTGTAGTACATAAGTGGTTATGGATATATTCATGTCGTGTAAAATGACTCATACATTTAACACAAAAATAACTGGTGTTAAGTTTAGAAAATTCCTTTATGCTTAAAGTACATCGTAATGATTATTATTTAACCATAAACATACAATTTCATTAGTCAATTTAATAAGATTACCCTCACTATCAGTTCGTGAATCATAAATTATATTATCGGAATGAGTGTCAGCATACACTAGCAAATCAACACCCTGTTTTTTAAAATAATTATTATATACAAAATTAAACTGTGTCGCATCAACATTACCCTCGGCTATCCCACATTCCAGATACACATTTCGAATTTCTTCACAAGTAAATAAATCATCAACAGGTTTATTTGGTTTTCTTTTCATTATAAAATATTTATAGTCTTGTTTTAAAAATGATAAACCCACTAATATTGCTAAAGCAAAACAACAATCTTTCACTGTACGAAATAATACATCCCTAAGAATATAAAATACACCCGTGCGAATTTACGACCATATTTTTTTACATACATATTACTTTTCACACCGCCCTTATCAGTAACATTTCCCTTATTCAAACTATTATAAATACTTTTTTTCCGTAATACACTATTTTTATTTTATTTGTACTTATTCCTGCAGGAAAATTTTGAACTATTACCTTACTATTCCATCCATTAGCTATTATTTCTTTATTACTCTGCATAAATTTTTCCATAATATTTAAGAAATATTTGACGTCAAAGTCTTTCACGGGTAAAACGGCTGTAGAGAAAAAACTTTTTGGCGCATTACTAAAGATAAATCTAACATAATCATCATCACTTTTTACATTTGCACGTGCAATGTTAATTAAATAAGAAAAAACTAACGATAACGATTGAATAAAACTAATAAAATTAACCGTTTTTTCCCGTGAAACATTCAATGAAAAATGCTGTTCAGTGACTTTAAATTTTTCTCTACTAATATTTTCTCTATGATTAACAGAAAAATAATCGTCTATTTTTTCATTTTTCTTACTTTCGTTTTTCTTATTAAATAAACTTACAATTTTATCTATATCTTTTTGACTATATTTTAATTTTTTCTGATCATCATTCATCTACTTTTTTTTTTATAAAACAAGAAAAACATGTACTTTTATTTTTATTTATGTTTTCGTCTTCACCATCAACACGATCAATAGTAACATCGTATGAATCCTGTATATTAATACATGTCAACGTAACTAGAGGAGGGATTTTTTTTGATAATAAAGAACCCATTTAAAAAAAACTAAAACAAAAAAAGAGAGTAAAAAATAATATGAGTGAAATTGTTTATATTGAAATTTATTTAAAATCGTATAATTTACCTTATATTGGGTGTGAAATTCAAGATAATGATCCTTCAATATTATTTACACCGTTTCTGTTAAAGGAATGTTTACTAAATTTTACAGAAGATAAAGAAACAATAATACCTATTTCATCAATGATTTTAAAACAGAGAATAACAGTATTAAAAAAAGAAATATATAAATGTCCCGAAGATATTATCTATAAAGTAGAATGTATGGTACAATTTATTCAGAAGCATGAAAAAAATAATGATTATTTAGGAATAAAAACAATTTTTAAAAAAAATGGTAAGAATTAAGTTACCTCGAAAAAAACGGCACAATGATAAATCTCAAAGTATACGGCACGTTCTTCAATGTACAAGTAAAACCTTAAAAAAAATAAGATGTCGTAAACGAACAGCTAAAACAAAAAAATGTTGGATTCATTTAGCAAAACAAAATAACTTACGTATCAAGAAATCAAATATCCCAAATGCTGGTGAAGGATTGTTTGCTTGGAAAAACCCTTTAAAACCCAATCGTAATATTTCTTATTACACGGGTCCAAAAACAACACAAGCTAAATTGGATCGTAAATATGGTAAAAACAATAATGCTGTATATAGTATTTGTAACGAAGCAAACACTTGCTTGTATCGATGCTTATTTGACAACTCACGCAGCAGTACGTTATGCGAATAATGGGAAACCCGGTTCTATATATAAAAATAATTCCGATTTTGTTTTACGACCCAAATAATAAAAAAATGTTTTTAGAAAGTATAAAACATATAAAAGCACATGAAGAAATTTTTGCAGACTATGGTGATAACTATTGGAAGAGAAAACAACCTTCATAACAATGGTTATAGGAAGAAAAAGAAATTATCGGGGTGGTGATTTTAAGGGGAAAACAGGCAACGTGGGGTATTTTTAAAGGGGAAAAAAGGCAACGTGGAGGAAATAAAACAATCAATATATAAATACAGCAATCTTTTTATAAAAGATTTTAAAAAAGAGCTTAAAAAAGGAGCTAATTTAGTAAAAAATATAGCAAAACAAGGAACGAAGAAAATCAATGGTCATTTTCAAAAAGGAGGAATTGTGTATCATAGACCCAGAAACAATCTTGATAAGATTTTAATGTATTAATTTTAAATAAAAAAATAAAAATACATTCATTGTATTATTTCGTTACATAAGAGGATATTGTTAATCGAATATTTTTTTACATTATAAGCTCTTATTTCATTAAAATTTACACTGGAGAAATTAGGGTAATACACATATTGCATTCACATTCCCCTTTACCTTTGCCCGTTTTAATACCATATTTATAAAAAAAATGGTCATCTATAAATTGAATGTTTTGAATCAAAATAAAATCTTCGTCAGCAGGTAAATTATAAGCTAAATCTACAAAATGTTTATTATCGTTAAAAAATTTTGCTCAGGATCAATAAACAATTGATTAGGGCTAAAATAATATTTACTAGGTTGTCCAATATTTTACCCAAAATCACCCTCTTCGAATATCTCTTTTTTAACTTGAACAATACTCCATCCTAATGCATCGTGATATTTTTCACGAATATTATTTTTAATTTGTACATCAATACTATGAATTATTTTTCGTTTATACCAATATATTTTTTCTTGCTTCTAATTCTCCCGTAAGATAAATCTGTTTTGCTGTTTGAAATTTTCTATTGTTACCAAGCGTCAATGAAAAATCAGTAAATAAACCTCGAGCTCGAATATTTGTTTTAATTTTATAACCGTCAAGAAAACTCGTTGGTATTACACCTGGTTTCCAAGAACTTTCTTGAAATTCATATAGATTGTTGCTGATTTTAAAGCAACTGTCACGAATTTTCTTGGATGATAAAGCCACAAACGTTCACTTTGATGGATGATTTTTTTCTGACTCATTTTATTGCTGTCCAATAAAATAAAAAAATAAGAACGTTTTATTTATACTACATGTATAATGATATCATTTTTTATATATTTAAATGTACAAAGAGTTTCTATGATCACCTTATTTTTTTAAAAACTTCTCTCCTTCTATTTTTACAAAAAATTTGTTTTTGACAACATGTACATCATTAACAAAATAAAAACGTTCCAGTGTACGTTTTATTTTTAAAAAATAAGCATTTCTTAAATGTACTTTTGCTAATTTTTTAAACAATCTTTGTGTTTCTAAAAAATAAAAGGAAAAAACATTCACTATTTTTTTGTTTTTTAAAATCAAGACACTAGGGTATTTCAATATTTTTTTATTAGAAAAATTTCAGGAGAGAATAATTTTTAAAAACTAAATTCCTTATCATACATAGCCAGTACAGATCGTTCATTACCCTCATCTTCTAATTTACGAAACAAACATGCAGCAAATAAAAGACATTCAAACAAACTACAATGATACAATAAACATGTTGGTTCGCTAGTATGATACCAACAATTTCTTGGTTTAAGATTATAAAACGAAAGTAAATGATCGTACTTCTCAATTCCAAAATATTCAAGATTAACGCAATATAAAATAGTTTTTTCTTCATTAAATATAAAATAGTTTTTTCCTCATTAAATATTCAATTTTTAATTATTCATTCTCAGGCTCCTTTAGGACCCTCTAACCCTAGTCTCATTACGTCATGACTTCTCGTACGGCCCTTAACCCTAATTATTTATTCAGATTACGTCATTAAACCTTCAGGATCCCTAACCCTAGCTCGTGTACTTGTAGGACCTGTCATTATCCTTTTAAATCCCCAACCGAAGTAATGACATCATTTTTGCAATTCCGATTAGCCGCCGACTCCTTCCGATGATGGTATCAAAAGGTCGCTCTTTAGATCTCTTAATAATATAATAAAGGCCTTCGTATTTATACACTTCATGTCCATGTGGCATACTCATTGTGGGACAGTAGCCAATCCGAAAGGAGCGCATGCGCCATGGATATGATTTGGGACGAACTGAAGAGAAATAACGTAGACATCGATAAAGATACACTATCGTTCTATATCAATAAATGTCTTAGTGAACATAGATACTTGTACGATTGTCTTAGCGTTCAACTAAATCCGGATTCTTTTCATCTTGTTTACGAAGAAATGAATGCGAATAATTTCGGCCGAGTTATCGCCTATCTTACATTTGTATACCGGTTAAGCGATTCCTGCGATGAAGAAATAGTTCGAGAAGCCGTAAGAAGAACGATTGAAGATTTCAAACACATCCAAATCGAAAATTATATAAAACAGAAACTGGAAATTGAGAAATACAAACTTAAACGTCTTCGCTAAATTGGCTGACTCGGCTATTTTACGACGCAGTGGTGATTTATCTTCGTCGTTGTTAAGGTGAATATTTGCATATGATGTTTGAGAGCAAAAGATACAGACAAAAGAAAAAGGTCATTAATAACTCATTAAGGAATGAAACAATAGAACGAGTTTGAGCGAGTCCGGGCGACGTCAGAGGTTATAGACAAATACATCCTAATTAATATGCTAGTTATCATTGATGAAGATTGTAGCGTCACTTCGCTCGGTGTATCATTCGTTCACTGTTTGTCGTCAGAGTAAGATCGTTGCAATGGACTGTCTTCACTGTAAACCCGCATCTTCCTCAATAACTAAGAATGGACTCTTCTGGTACTGTGGACAAAAACCAAGCTGTCAGTTCTTTTGCCCTGAAGAAGATTGTTACATGTTTGGGAAAGCAGTAAACGCTTTTCGAGCAAGTGGCTGTATACATCCAGTGTGTCCTACTCATCAGAAGCTGGCAACGATGCGAATGGTTAAAGACAAAACGAAAGAAAGTTACGGAAGACCTTACTTCGTCTGCTCTGATCAAGAAAATGCCTGCTCGTTTTGGCAATGGGGAGATATCTTCGAGAGTCCTAAACCTTTCTGTCGACATGGTATGGTCTGTTGTGTCCGTAAAGTCAAGAAAGAAGGTGACAATAAAGGTCGTTTATTTTACTGCTGTCCTAAGGAAAGACAATATGCATGCGGATTCTTTGAATGGAAACCTACAGAGAACTCGCCACGAATTTTGAACATTGGGTGCCTGTTTAGTGAGCCATTACAATATCAGTACAAGATCGTAGAAACGGGCGAATCCTTTACAAGTAGAAAGAATGACTCTCAAGAAGCCTATGAATATTATCTTTTTCAAAAATCTATCGATGCAATGACTGAAGACATGGAAAAACTGAACATTTGCTGCACATATATAATTTTGTATTCTAATTTAATATGTAATAAATTATGTTTGCATTTATACCGTGTCGTTTACTTCTCTTTATTCATTCATTTTTAACCTTTGTCGCGTGAACATGACTTGCTGTGGAGGTTTACCACAGATAGCCCTTCGTAATATTTTTAGACGTATCCGCTGTGTTTCGGCCTGTTGTGGTGGCAAGATTGTGATTCAGCAATCAGAATTAGATGGAGGAACAGTACCTTCACAATCTATATTACAACCCAGAAAGTCCGGCAAGTTTTGGCGGCGTCGATGCTGTTTACCGTATCGTAAAAATTATGAGAAATTTAAATTATCACGAAATAAGATAAAAACCTGGTTAAAACAACAAGACACTTACACTTTACATAAACCAGTGCGACATCGTTTTAAAAGAAATAGAGTTATTGTCGGAGCAATAGACGAAGAATGGGAGGCTGATTTGGTCATCATGGATTCGCTGAGTAAAGCAAACAATGGTTATAAATACATTTTAACTGTCATTGATGTATTATCCAAGTATGCGTGGGTAGAACCGCTGAAAACTAAATCCGGAGAAAATCTGATTAAAGCCTTTAAGAAGATATGCAAGAAAGGCAGACGTCCCGAGAAACTTCATACCGATAAAGGAACTGAATTTACCAACAGACCATTTCAGAAGCTTTTGAAAGATTACAACATAACGTTTTTCACTACGCATAATGATACGAAAGCGTCTATTGTGGAACGATTTAATCGAACGCTCAAGGGAAAGATGTGGAAATACTTTACAGCTAAGAATACACTAAAGTATATGGATGTGCTACAAAAACTGGTGTATTTCTACAACCATTCGCGACATCGGAGTATTGGAATCAAACCGGTTGATGTGAATCACGAGAATGAAAGCGTCGTGTGGCAACGAATGTACGGACACGAGTCAAAAGCGCCCATCAAGTATAAATTTAACGTGGGCGATCAAGTGCGAATCAGCAAAGCCAGACGAACATTCAAGAAAGGTTACTTACCCAGCTGGACCGAAGAAGTTTTCACCATAACGAAGCGTATACCTAGAAGACCACCTGTGTATAAAATCTCTGATTATCACGACGAGGAGATAGAGGGAACATTTTACGAACAAGAGTTGCAAAGCATTATCAAGAAAGACACTGACTTTTTTAGAGTAGAAAATGTGATTAAGTCTCGCATGCGTGGTAAACGCAAAGAATATCTTGTAAAATGGTTAGGTTAGTCGAATGATTTTAATTCTTGGGTATCGGCGGATAATGTAAAACATATTTCGAAATAAAAGTGTGCTCTTATAACTTGTGTTCATTTGTGTCTTATACTCGCCGAGATGACAACGCAGTTTTATCTGACGCTCCCAAGTAATAGTTCTATGAAATATTTACCTGAGAATACGGTAGCGAATTTTAAAGTGAAACAAGACGCCCGCTAGGCGTTAACTCGGGCTACGTAATCAGTGGACAAATTAGGGACATATGGTGCGGGTTGGCTTTGCGGGTTAGGGCGGGCAGCTTGCGGGGGTGTCTTATGTACAAAGGATACTTTTTAATTATTTTATTTATTAATATTATACATGTATGTATAGAGAACCTAGATCGGGACAACATATAACAAGTGAAGTACATGACACAGTATTGTGACATTTTGTGTACACATTCTAGTTAATTTCAGTTGCTTTTATACTGTTTTGATGGTGTTCACAATTTTTCATTGGATATTTGGGACCAGGATAATGATTTATTTATGGCATAGATCAGATGATTTGTAATTGCCATGGCAACAGAACATTGACAGTCGCTTGGTTTGATAATGGCAATGTTACAATCACAATGCATTCCATCGATTCAAGCATGTGGTTAAAGCAAAGTTATTTTGGTGGCCATTGGAATAACGGTAATTTCTTTGGCTGCATGAATGGCGACTTAAAATTCCACTGAGTTTGTAATCATGATATTTTCAATGCCCATAATATGCTAGTGATGGGAATTATGCCAGTGAAGTTCTGTCTCTGTTGACGTTGTGGACTGCATTGATGATTGATGTGGACTGCATTGATTAGCACTTTGCGATCCACACTCCAGTGTTAATTTGTCTGCTCTTTCATTATATAATATCAGTTATGTCAAAGTCATTTAATAGCAGAGTACTAAGTAATTAATTGGTGGTTGATGGTTTGACCAACTGGCACAACTTCAGCAGCATGTCACATAGCTACAGGCAATGGTGTCTTATGAATATTGTCGAGGTTTTCATAATTCTACCAGATCTTTTGTTTAGTCTATAAATATAAAATAGAGAGAAAATGTGAGTTAAAAAAGCTATGTGTGCATGATTTCTAAGGGCATGACATATGGAATGTTTTCATTTAAAGTACATGTAGTTGTATGGAGTCTACCAGAGTAACTTTCACTAAACTCAAGTTGATAATTTGTGTTTAGAACTGTAACCATGGTAGGTAATTCAGTTAGCAATAAATAAGATTGCCTTGATAATCTTAATTGACAATGCAGAATACAATTCATTTCCAAGGTTCATAATTTCAACTCAGTGTTCTGGGTGATTTATTGTGTAAGTAATTGATTTGTTTCTGAAGTTATGTATTAAAGCACACAAACTCATAGCTACACATTGCTGTCCTGCATTTGAACCAAATACATCAACATCACCTTGACTATAGGTGCATGAATAGTTTTATTTGGATCAATAAAAGTAGGACCTGCCTGGGTTCTTTTCAATGTCTCTACTAAGATTGAACTTGCAGCAATTCACTCTGTGGTTTAAATTCATGTAAGTCTTGTTCCTCTCTTTATTTATATTTTCAGAAAGAAATACAGAAGTTTTCGATCCAGCTGTCTATGTCGTTTTGATTTTTCATGTAAACCTTTCGATTTTTTATTAACTTGAGGTATAAAATACCTTACTTGATTGCTCAGCAACCTACTAGACGATGGATATGAGAAGACCTGGGTACATTTCTTTTAATCTGTTTTCGAAGCTGTTTACGCAATTTTCTACTTTTATTCAAAAGGCGAGAGTTTTTTAGCTGGGATCCTGCTAGGTTCTCGATCACGAGCTCGTCGACCAACATGGCGGTTGTTTACCTCAATCACAATAAATTTAGCATAACGAGATCTACATTCCTTTGTGTTTAAAGTCTCTGGGTCAATTGAATGTCAGCGGAAACTTCTATTGATAACTGGGAACTTTTTACGTGTAATAAAATCGACTAAAAAAAACAAAAAAAACAAAAACGGAAGCAGAGTTATTCGATGGCAACGCGCTTTCTGAATTAAAACGACTGTTCAATAAAACGATAAACTGTTGAATCACATCGACTTTATTTTGCACGACATTTGTAACACAATAAACAATTATACAGGCAAAAAGAAAACAAATCATAAATATTAATAAAGTTACCTCGTTCATATAATATCCAGTCTCCTCGGGTGATATCAACACAGCATGTTTACCTGACACTTGCAACTTGGCTTCGTCAAGTAAGTTCTTTGACACACATAACGTTGTATTCAAGTTTATATTCGTTTTTAGTTTTGTAAGTTTGGCATTCATATAAGTTTTCATCAGATCGCGGACCAACCCGTTTCGAAATCGCTGTACTTCCCAAACTTCGCTTGGAAACTGGTCTTGTGACCGGTGGTCACATGCATAGATACAAAAATAGATGCCAGGTTCGCAAAGCCTATTGGGGCCATATCTCGACCAAAAAATAATCGGTGAACCTAAACTCGGCTAAGCCCGAGTAACTAGCCGAAACGTTAGAGCTGACAGGGGACTGGGAAGTAGCCCTTTCCGAGTTTAATTATCCTCATACATGGAGCACGATACGCGAAGGCAATCAGCAAACCTTTCTCTATAACATTGGCACAGGTCCAGATGAAGTTGGCATCACTCAAGGCACACAATACAACAGTGTTACGAACCTTAATTAAACTCGGAAAGGGCTACTTCCCAGTCCCCTGTCAGCTCTAACGTTCCGGCTAGTTTCACTTTAAAATTCGCTACCGTATTCTCAGGGAAATATTTCATAGAACTATTACTTGGGAGCGTCAGATAAAACTGCGTTGTCATCTCGGCGAGTATAAGACACAAATGAACACAAGTTATAAGAGCACACACTTTTATTTCGAAATATGTTTTAAATTATCCGCCGATACCCAAGAAGTAAAATCATTCGAGTAACCTAACCATTTTACAAGAAATTCTTTGCGTTTACCACGCATCCGAGATAATATTGTTATGCATATCAGTCTTCACTAACCCTAGTCCTCTTCCTCCATATTCCGATACCTTCCGAACTTGATTTCCGATGGTATTACGTCATCATCAAAAGGTAGTTTTTATTTATTTTAATAATATAAGAAATGCCTTTGTAATTATACACTTCGCCTCCCTACGGCAATGTGAATGTGGTACAGTAGGCAGCCCGAGAGCAGCGCACGCGCCATGGATATGGGATGAACTAAAGAGCGTAACGAAGAAGCATCTTATACTTTCACGTCTTAAAACTGTACGATCAACAGAGATTTATACGATGGCCTTTACGATCAATTTAGATCTTCGACAGTTCTACGTAGATATGAACCAACAGAGATTTATATGATTTGCCTCACTGAAACACCGGTTAGATATTCGATAGATCTATGCAAATAAGAACCGCTTTAGGAAGGTTATGGAGGCTAGTATATTTAAAAAATCGCGGAGTCGAACGAATCATAACGGCTTATACGATTGTATCGGACTTTACGGCTTTACAAAGTTCATAAGGCCTCTAGTGTGTAAAGTAAGCGATTCCTTGGATAAAGAAATACTTCGGCAAGGTAATCGAAAAAAGAAGTCAAAGGTATCGATTTTCCTAAGCGAGATAAAACCTTGCTTTGTATATATTATATTAGCTATTAAATTATTCAAGAGATAGCTTGTCAAACGAAGCGAAGGTTGAGTGACCACACAGACAATAGCGCATGGGTCATTAACAGTCATTAGTGCTCAATTCGGAAATATTTGCATTTGGGAATAATTAATTTGTTTTGAGGGCAAATACTGGGATTTTGAGGGTAAAAAATAGTCAATATGGGATGACGAGGGATAAATTGAGCGGGCAAGTTCAAACGCGACAATGGTGTTGCCATAGTAAAATTACGTTGCGTCGGAAAAAGTGATTAGCGAAGGGGTTTCCATAGCGAAACCGTGTCGCGTCCTTTCATTCGAATATCCCTTGTCTTCGTGAAAGGTTCGAAAGTTTTCTTCGGAAAGTTCTCTGCGGCGTATTTTGGAAAGTGTTCTTTGGAAAGTGTTTACTGGTTTTGATATCTTCTTGGTTAATAATTAAAATGTCTCAAACGGTAAGTTGATCAACATTATATTTACGAACTATATCTGTTTCATTACGAATAATATCTGTTTTATCAAATAAGACTCGAGTGTATACTTTTGAATTTGCCTTCTTAGATTGATATAATGATCAAGAGTTGTGAGAATGAAATCGCTCTGGAGCTCATAGAGCAAGCATTTGTGCTCACCGAGGAGGAGAAACGGGCTGTTTTACAGCAACGGATCGTGTTTTGGACCAACGCTATGGCAGAGGATATTCGTCGTGAGACAGAAACGCCGACTAATGTTGACGAAGACCTTATGACCAACTGGAGGGACGAAGAACGGCGTCAGTTTAATGAAGAATGGACCAACGGGAAGTAGGGAGCTTTCTTCTGTCCTGTGGCGTCCTTGTGGCGGGCAAAACACGCGTCGCTCTTGAAGAACCGATTGCAGTCTTTGCAATACTTCCACTTGACAATCGGACAGTTCTGTGTATTACACAGTTTACACAGGTCTCCACACGGGTGATCAATAATCTTGTCGTAGCCCTTTTTGCATGCATGACAGTACTGCTTTCTGGCGAGGAAGGCGGGCTTGCTGGTGACACGTCATAATGGTTGTCGTGGTGATAGAGGTATAAAAATTTATCGGCTTCGGGATCCGAATAAATCATTGCGTTCAAATGTTCTTTAGACACGACGTTGATGTGGTAGTCAGGGAGGACCGCTTGGAATTTCTTGACCTCTTCGATGCCACATGGACCCAAGGGAACACCGGCTTGCTCATGGAGTTCATGGGCTAGACGACCTTGAAGGGGTCTCTCTGGTCTTCGAATATATTTATATTGTGGATCGTTATCCAATTTCGCTTTGGCAACGATTATGGCACGCGCACAGCAAAGTTCGTCTTTGTTTTTGATTTGAATGAAGCAATCTTTTTTCTTCAGGTAGCTCTGTAGGTTCACTACATCACGCCTTTTTCCTACACCACCATGGGGCATTTCGATATGAACCAAATTCACGTTCACAGATTCATCTAACGTAAACTGATCGTTGGATTGGACAACGCGTTCCACAGCGGCCAGGAAACGTTCAGGTGTCAAGCGGTCACGGGCAAGGTCACGGGCAAATGGGCAAGAAATGCCCGGTCTTCCCCTTATCCCTAAATCACCCCATACCCCCACCTGATCCCTCATTTTGTGATTCATTTCATTTATAAACTGAAAATAAAAACCTATGAGTATAAGTGCGGGGGTGGCCGAGTGGATTAAGGCGCTAGCTTAAAGTCCTAGTGTAGGTGGGTTCGAATCCCACACCATGCATTATATTTTACCACAAGACAAAAGTGAATTTCATAAAAATATATTATTCAGTTTCTTATTTACACATAAAGTTAAAACTAATTGTATCTACATTCACACACACAGAACCTAAACTAATGTCGTTTCCAAAATATATTTACAATCACACAAAGTTAAAATCCATATGGTAAAGTATCGAACTATCTACAATAACACGCTTGTTATACACAACCCTATAATCCTTAGTCTCACTCCTTGTTATTACATCCTAATTATTTTTTTCACGTACAATTTTAAAAGGTATATTGACAGTTACTTTTTCTGGTCCTATTCCTTTCACCATATTTGCCATCACGTTAAAATTAACATCCTGTTGAGTTCTATAATTAAGGGTAATACCTCTCACTTTGCACACAGTTTTACCAGTGTTTAGCTCATAGCTATAGTTCTTAGGCCCTCCTGACACAAAGTTCGTAATATGATTCCCGTCAAGTTCATCGGTAAGCTCCCCAAGATACGAACCAGTCGGTGGTTCCCAGTCTCCTTCCTTGGACACGTAGATCACTGAGTCGGTGTCGAAATATAGGACGCGACGATCGAGTTGTTCCAAGACACCATAGAGCTTAAGGCGAGCATGGGCGGTTAGAAAATGGGGGGAAAATACTTAATGTACATTTCTGTGTGATATACTAACCCTATAAAGGAATAATTATTTCTCTAACCTTAAGAATATAACATGATGAAACTTACCCCAAAAGGAATTTAGCATCAGTTTGGATAGCGCCCTAAGACCAGGATTCTTCACGATGTGGTTCGGATCCAGTCGAATACCTTCTTTTGCAACATAGTCTGCAATGTATTGCGCCTTCTTCTCCTCGGTATCACAGCCTGCCGGGAAACCACTCGATTCCTGCTTGATCTTCAAGAAGGTGTCGACGTAGTCTTTGAAGAGCCCGTCGGTGTGTTCGGGAGAGTGCCAAACTTCATCGATTTTCACCAAACGGTAACCTTTCTCTAACGCTTTTTGGAGCTCCAAAGTCACCCACGTACCATGCAGAACTCGGTCATCATCAGAATGGCCGCATGGTTCTTGCTGGAGTTTGTCGGCGCAAGTACGGCACAACGGGAACATAAGCTTTCCTTGGGTGCGGTGTGGAAGAACCGGATGATAGAGTTGACGAGGAGGAAGAACAGTGCATTTCACAAGATCAAAGTATTCAGTGATCAGTCCAAAGTTCTCAGTGATGATTTCGGGATGACCAAGTGGGTACTCGCCGTACTTGTTACACCACGGGTACAGGCTGCAGAAATCGACATAACGGACCTTCTCATCGGGTTGTACCTCGTAGAATAGGCGTGTGGCGTTCGTTCTACCGCCAAAGAAACCATGACGAGGTTCCAAAGGCTCGGAGATCTCGAAGTTCTCGAAGAACGTCTTCATCTCAGTGTTTGCGGCAAGCTGTCGGTCGATGTCGCAGGTCCAAATCTCCACGACATTGTAGCCGTTGTCTTTTAGGAACTTGATCTTTTCCAAGGTTCGTTGGTGGAGATCATGCATAGTCATACCGCTGACCGGATTCACCGTGTCTCTGGCATAGCACCGAGGGCATCCGTGCCAAAGACATCCATGTATTTCCCACACTGTGTTCGTTTCTGCGTTGTATCCATCGACAAGATATTTTCCGATGCGCTGCTCTCCATGATTTCGAGCGTGGCGAATGGCTATCTTGTCTCGTTGCGCGATGTAGGCTAACATCTTGAGCGCAATGACGGACTGTTTGTTCTCGGGAGTGTACCCACAGGGAGGGATGACGGCGATAGTGTTTTCCTTCAAGAAGGTCTTCCGAAAAACCAAATTGCAGGCTGAGGCAATGGTCAGACATTGGGCGAACGGATCAACATCAGTGACTTGACGAAAGATTTCGCGAAATTCGAGGCAGCAACGGCGGAGAATATCAACATCAGACTGACAATAACTCAGGATTTCTTCTTAAAAGTCGAAGACGTAGTTGCGTTGAAAGAGGTCGTTGTACCAGGCGTAGAATTTCTCTCGATCCCCAGGATTCATACCGTTGGGGTCATAGAATTTGGCGTCTGGAAGCGGTCCAATGTAGCTCTGGTTTTCAGCGCGGTTAAAAAAATGTGGGAAGAAACCTTTTTCCTACCTTTCCTACGTGTTATACCTATTTTGTAGAGATATTGGAGAATGAAATAGCCATCGTAAGCCTGAAAATTATGAGCGATGAAGGTGCTGTTGGCATTTTCTCGGGTGAAGAGTCACTCGCAGAATTCGTCTTTGGTCTCGTTCGTTGCTGCCACCGTAATCCTCCACAGCAACATCATCGTCAACAAATTCGTTGCTTGTGCGTTCTGCCGTAGGTTTCTGTTTCCTCTCACGGATAGGCTGGATGTAGCATTGGTGATTCTCGGGTTTGACGTACTTTTGGCACACGGAACAGCGAACTAGGCTACAGTGATGGTCGTTAAGGCTGGCTCGGGTCACTACGCGTTGGCATTTCTCACATTTTGTCAGAGAAGTACAGAGAGCTTTCTTCTGTCCTGTGGCGTCATTGTGGCGGGCAAAACACGCGTCGCTCTTGAAGAACCGATTGCAGTCTTTGCAATACTTCCACTTGACAATCGGACAGTTCTGTGTATTACACAGTTTACACAGGTCTCCACACGGGTTGGTCAATAATCTTGTCGTAGCCCTTTTTGCATGCATGACAGTACTGCTTTCTGGCGAGGAAGGCGGGCTTGCTGGTGACACGTCATAATGGTTGTCGTGGTGATAGAGGTATAAACATTTATCGGCTTCGGGACCCGAATAAATCATTGCGTTCAAATGTTCTTTAGACACGACGTTGATGTGGTAGTCAGGGAGGACCGCTTGGAATTTCTTGACCTCTTCGATGCCACATGGACCCAAGGGAACACCGACTTGCTCGTGGAGTTCATGGGCTAGACGACCTTGAAGGGGTCTCTCTGGTCTTCGAATATATTTATATTGTGGATCGTTATCCAATTTCGCTTTGGCAACGATTATGGCACGCGCACAACAAAGTTCGTCTTTGTTTTTGCTTTGAATGAAGCAATCTTTTTTCTTCAGGTAGCTCTGTAGGTTGACTACATCACGCCTTTTTCCTACACCACCATGGGGCATTTCGACATGAACCAAATTCACGTTCACAGATTCATCTAACGTAAACTGATCGTTGGATTGGACAACGCGTTCCACAGCGGCCAGAAAACGTTCGGGTGTCAAGCGGTCACGGGCAAGAAATGGGAGGGAAATAGGTTTATCCAGTTGGAGGGAGTTGAGGATTAGGCGAACTTGGTCGTGTGGGGACATGCCGTCAGTTAAACGGTCAAATAAGTGCTTAAAAGCACTGTTTAAAGTATACATAACATTCGAAACTCCGTGAATATTTAAAGCGTGAAACTGAACAGTGTAATCATACCTGTGGGCTTGAACTTACGGACGTTGACTTGCTTGACCGACTTGATGGTGAAATATTCCTCGGGCTTCGTGCGTTTAGAGGAAGACTCGTTGACGTTGTTACGCTTCCTTTTACTGCCTTCGCCGATTTGGCTTTCCAGCGGTTCGGGAATCTCAGACTGCTCGTTCTCGTCGTTGGGAACCAAAAACTCGTCGTTGGTCCAGTCTTCATTAAACTGACGCCGTTCTTCGTCCCTTCAGTTGGTCATAAGGTCTTCGTCAACATTAGTCGGCGTTTCTGTCTCACGACGAATATCCTCTGCCATAGCGTTGGTCCAAAACACGATCCGTTGCTGTAAAACAGCCCGTTTCTCCTCCTCGGTGAGCACAAATGCTTGCTCTATGAGCTCCAGAGCGATTTCATTCTCACAACTCTTGATCATTATATCAATCTAAGAAGGCAAATTCAAAAGTATACACTCGAGTCTTATTTGATAAAACAGATATTATTCGTAATGAAACAGATATAGTTCGTAAATATAATGTTGATCACTTACCGTTTGAGATATTTTAATTATTAACCAAGAAGATATCAAAACCAGTAAACACTTTCCAAAGAACACTTTCCAAAATACGCCGCAGAGAACTTTCCGAAGAAAACTTTCGAATCTTTCACGAAGACAAGGGATATTCGAATGAAAGGACGCGTCACGGTTTCGCTATGGAAACCCCTTCGCTAATCACTTTTTCCGACGCAACGTAATTTTGCTATGGCAACACCATTGTCGCGTCTGAACTTGCCCGCTCAATTTATCCCTCATCATCCCATATTGACTATTTTTTACCCTCAAATCCCAGTATTTACCCTCAAAACAAATTAATTATTCCCAAGTCATGGAAATATTTCCGAGTTGAGCACTAATGACTGTTAATGACCCATGCGCTATTGTCTGTGTGGTCACTCAACCTTCGCTTCGTTTGACAAGCTATCTCTTGAATAATTTAATAGCTAATATAATATATACCAAGCAAGGTTTTATCTCGCTTAGGAAAATCGATACCTTTGACTTCTTTTTTCGATTACCTTGCCGAAGTATTTCTTTATCCAAGGAATTGCTTACTTTACACACTAGAGGCCTTATGAACTTTGTAAAGCCGTAAAGTCCGATACAATCGTATAAGCCGTTATGATTCGTTCGACTCCGCGATTTTTTAAATATACTAGCCTCCATAACCTTCCTAAAGCGGTTCTTATTTGCATAGATCTATCGAATATCTAACCGGTGTTTCAGCGAGACAAATCGTATAAATCTCTGTTGGTTCATATCTACGTAGAACTGTCGAAGATCTAAATTGATCGTAAAGGCCATCGTATAAATCTCTGTTGATCGTACAGTTTTAAGACGTGAAAGTATAAGATGCTTCTTCGTTACTCTCTTTAGTTCATCCCATATCCATGGCGCATGCGCTGCTCTCGGGCTGCCTACTGTACCACATTCACATTGCCATAGGGAGGCGAAGTGTATAATTACAAAGGCATTTATTATATTATTAAAATAAATAAAAACTACCTTTTGATAATGACGTAATACCATCGGAAATCAAGTTCGGAAGGTATCAGAATATGGAGGAAGAGGACTAGGGTTAGCGAAGACTGATATGCATAATAATATTAAAATGAATACTAATTAGGGGTTGGGGTCCTACAGGTACACGAGGCTAGGGTTAGGGATCCTGAAGGTTTAATGACGTAATCTGAATAAATAATTAGGGTTAAGGACCGTACGAGAAGTCATGACGTAATGAGATTGGGGTTAGAGGGTCCTAAAGGAGCCTGAGAATGAATAATTAAAAATTGAATATTTAATGAGGCGGCATCCCTTTGGGGGCCAGATGGGGGGTATTACTACTCACAACGAAAATATTTTATTTATGGTGCAAAACTATGTTCGCGTTATCATAAATTACTATTAATACCCGCTGAAACACTATTTAAATCTATTTTTCATTTGAATTATAATCATTCCGATAAATTTTTTATTGAAATTCAAACAAGTAATTACCCTAGAAATGATATTTGTCATTTTATTTATATTACTATTACTGATGATCAAACTACAATTCCTAAATCCATAGGATATGGAGGCTCTTATCTTTGTAATACATTGCATAGACTTAATCGTTGTTTTAGTCATGAATTTATGTATTGCTGTATTTATTTATTTTTTATAGATCCGTTTTATTTGAAGGCTACTTTTTATTATATGCATAATTTAGATAAATTTGAGAAAATTGTTTATCAACTAGCAAGTCGTTTTATTTTCTTTTGCGAAAATCATAACCCTATAACAAAAATTAACGCTAGTAACGCTAGGGTATATAAATTTAATCTCGATAAGATTATTAAGCTACTGATAACGAAACCCCCACCTATTACCTGTTGTTATAACAATTGTCAGAATTACTCTTATTGGTTTAAATTGTTTTATAAGACAAGTGTAAATTATAAGTTTAAAGTAAGTTTATTTTCTGAGCTTGTTAAAAATAATAGTATTATACAAAATAATAGACCCATTAGTTTACAATTTGCTCCTCCGCATTTGGATATATTATATAATCATTCTATAAGGGTAACGATAAAATCTGATTATACTAGGTCAAACACTTTTATTATTAAGAGTATTATAGAAGCATATAATATTAACTATGAAGATCCTGACATTATAATACAGAGTATTGAAAAATTGTATTTAGACTAATTTCAAAAATTCAAAGAATATATTCAACAACCAAAACCAATTGTGTTTTTTTTCATTGGGGAACAAAATGAATTTAAGATGAGAATTTCTAAAATCTAAAATTGTTTGACGTACAAACAATTTTATATAATATTCTTCATTTTCAATGTTTTTATATCTAAAAAAACATAGAATTAAAGCAAAAAATGCCATTATTTGTCCAATTTCATGTCTATCCATCCGATTATTTTCATCCAAAAGTTCAGGTGGAATTTTTAAATGTCCAATAATATCTTTAAAAAAATTCTCATGATCATCAAGACATTTCCAGACACTTTTTCCATATTTTTATTGATTTTTATTTGAAAACGTGCCAGTTCTTTTACCATAATATTCCACACCTCCATGATTTCACACTTTCACTGATTTTTTATTTACAACAATATCATTTTATACATTTTGGTTTTCGTTTTTTAAATTCATGCTTTCTTTTTACTTCCTTATTATTATCCATTATATATCGTTTTTCCATAAGATCACTCGTAAATTTTTTAGAACGCCATAGCAAATATTGTTTATTTATATATAGTTTCTCAATATAGAGTCCCTCTAACTCACGATATTTCTCGTGTTGTGTACAAATAATATCTTGATCATAATTCTAATAGATTGTCATTCGTTTTTCTTCATGATGTTCATCACCTTTTTTTCACGTTTCATATAAATTAAAGAACGTTTAAAACATCTTTTCTTCAATGGATGATCGTTAGATACTTCTCGATCGTCTTCCTCTGCTTCTTCTTCCTCTTCTTCACACATAAATGGTTGTATTTCTTGTGCAAATAATGGATGCGGTGATGTAGAGATAGGTGGTAAGGGTATAGGTGAAACAGGGATAGGTGATAATGTGGGGGCATGAGCATTTGCTATTTAATCAACAATTTGTAATAAATTTTCTTCTAGAACAACGGCAGGGCGCACCGTTTCATCATACATTCAAATTAAATTCGAAGGAGAAGGAATCGGTATTTGTCCAAAAAAATCAATGGGCATTTCGTGTATGCAATTATCAATTTCTTCTGGAGGCGAATTCACTCGCGGTGGAAGAGCAGATGTAATATACTTTGCTTGCGGTGTTTGAAGAGGTATATTATAGTTTGCTTGCGAGAGTTGAGGTGGTGAATTATAAACTGGTTGTGGAAGTAGAAACGGTAAATTATACTTTGCTTGCTGTGGCGACGACTTTGCTTGCGGGAGTAGAGAAAATATGGGGTTGGACGGTGCTTGAGATATCGGTACAGCGGTATTTAATTGCGAGTGTATGATGTCTTTAATTGGACGATGTTTGACTTTCTTTCTTCTGATTTCTTGTACTTGACTGCATGAAGTATCTTGTTCGTCGTTATCTGAAAAATTCATCCCCATTTTATCTATGGTATTACGATATTCTTGTTGCTGTAGACGTCGTTGTTTTAACATTTTGGGAATATATTTTCCTTTACTTATCCGAGCAATTGTTTTACCACCTTCCAATTTTTTTTGGGGTCTGCTTCACTCGAGCCATAATAATCTTGTGACTAAAAAATTTAAAATCAAATGCTTATAAAAACAGCTAAAAAATAATAGGTTAACCTGATTGGTTGACTTGATTCCAATAAAAATTTGGGGTAATCTCATTGGTTGAATGATAAGATAAAGTAAATATACCCTTGACAATTCATAATAATACATGTAAATATTTTAATACTTTTTGTTGACTTAATGCGGGAGTTCGCGTTTTTAATTTTTATCGGTAAAACGTTATTGGGAAAGACATAAAAGCATATGTTAGGAGTAATATTTTTTTAGAACACTTTCAAAATGAGTGCAGGTACTAAGGAAAATCCTCTGTTGGCTATAATGACCGATTTAGCTGAGTATTTTTCTCATGTTGATTTCTAGTGGTTAAATGTCACAGAATGGTTATGTTACCCAACAATCAACGAGCAGATAGAATAATATATAAGATATTATTGTTTTGGGATGAGGAATATATATATATATACCTACTCATCAGAATATTTTACAGACTTAATCGGACAATTTGTTAATGTACAGATCAAAAGACCTGAACCGCCTCCATATCACCCATTAATGAAGCAGTATATATTGATATAATATCCATGAAGAGCCTATCTCGTCAGCGAGATCTACATTTAGTGGCGTCAAGACCCATACCAAAACCCGCTGGCGAACCGACACAGATGTATGATCTTTTTTTTAAAGATGAACATACCAATTATTTTAAAACAGAATTTGATTCATCCCAAATCGATAAGATTGGCAAAAGTGTATATCTTACCAATCATTATATATTCATTGTAAAGATATGATTTAACCCTTTGTATATATATAGACATCTCTACCCATTATGGCAACAAGTATAGAAATAAACGCAATTAAACTTGATAACGTTAAGTTATACACCTCTGAATTTTTATATACTATTTGTAAGGACTCCGATTTTTATGTTGTTGACTTTATGTGCCAAGAAACATTTGGTTTGATAACCGCCGCGGAGTAATATTAAAAGATTTCAATCTTACCTCGCTTTTTAATACAAGAATGGGAGTACAAGCTGGAATTATTGTTGCTGTGATACTACGAAACGAGAATCAGGAAGATCTCATTGGAAAGCACATCTTCTTTGAAAACTCATTCACAATGTGTTCTACCAATCCATAATTTGTACGTTAAACATGTTGTTATTTGTTATTAAAAAACATTCATCATCTGTTTTGACATGTATGAATTAATTAACACTAAACTCTCCGATACTTATTATCTATCCAAAATTGTTTAACGGGAATATTAAAATATATACTAAATTTTTCACTAATTTGTGTGAAAAGTGTAAAATAGAGTATCAAAAAGCATAACAATAGCTATAAATATGTTTAAATATGTGTAAAAATGCTTAAAGGTCTACTATACCTTTTGAGGTTCTATTTTCCTCCGAAAGAGATATAATCTAACTTTGTAAAAGTGAAGATAAAAATGAATTTCATGATATAGCGCAGGATTTATTGAGGAGTATTTCTTCGAATCTCTTGTTGCACGACCGTGTTATGAGAAGATTGGCACTATTACCGGTATAACGTCATAGTGTCATACTGGTAATAGGTTTATTGAACAAAATAATATTCCAGTGCTTGATATTTGGTTTGTTACTTATCACTCACCCAAGAGTAAACAGTATTCCAAATTTCACTAAAATAAAACCAAAATATACAGTATTTTCTCGCCGTATGACATCATTATGACATCACTTACCGGTAGTACCAGGCTTTCTTCCGACGCGGTCGTTGTTCAATTAAGTTTAGTAAAAGGGCTCAAAACTCGATCTTTAACAGATCATAAAAGTAGAACCGAGTAACCAATTTCAATTATTTCTTCGGTTTTTAATTGAACTTTTCGAATTCTAACGAAAAATAGAATAACCTCAAAAGGTATAGTTGACCTTTAAATATCTTGAATGTAGACGTATTTAAACATACCCCCTACAGGAATATATATTTCACGGGAGTTCGACTAATCCCTCCAAAATGGCCGCTAATCCCTACGAGTAATTAATAAATCAACTGAATAGACAGGTTAGAACAAATTAAAATATCGTGTCTCTAAAATACATAAACAAAATGGCCGCTAATCCCCAACAGGTATAATAACTCAACTTTTGACACCGTAGAACAAATCGCTAATTATAAAACCGCGTCTTTAATCCTGCAACACATATTCATTGTTCCACGAACTATTATTAATCAACTGCTTTGACATAGGGGGAGTGATTAGAAGAAAACGCTTATTATATATTCGCGTCCATATCGCGTAACATACACTCATTGTTCCTACCCCTAACAAATCACCTGTTTTGACATGAAAGCTTTAATGAACGATCTCTGATTGGATAGATACGGGAGAGTCTTTGATTGTACAAGCTCTGATTGGTCAAACCCGCTAAACCATTGTAATAGTACCGCAGACAACAATTATAAAAATAGGGGTACGGACAACTAATCTCAAACTCAAAACCAAACTGGTAAAGAAGAAAACTAAAGGAAAATATTATGGAAAATACTCGCGAAAGAGAAGACTACAAATATAAAGTATGTATCTATGACTGGGGAAGGAATTTTTATACTATGAGAATAGTAAATCGTCTTTATGAACTTGTAAAATTATATTTATTTTTTTTTTCTTAGAAAGAAACCTTCCCGCAGGAACAGTCGCCTCCAATGCCAACACCATCAATACCCGAGAACATTGTGACCGACGTGCCACCGTTACCGCTTTACGCGGAAGACAAAGACGAAGAAGACGAAGAAGACGAACACGACGAAAGAGAGGAAAAATGGGTGTACAGAGTCCAAGCGGACTCTGAGTACAACTTCGACGAGTACATCCCTCCCGAAGACGACGACCCGCTTGTGTGGGAATATGTGGACACCAACGGTGAGGCGTTTTGTACTTTGAAAGTACCAAACAATTTGTGAAAATGCGTAAGCATTAAACTGATATTTATTTATTTTTAAATATAGAGGGGTGGATCATTGAAAAAAGACCCAAATAATACCAATAACTTTTTGTCTTTATATATATTTTTGTAAAAATCTTTTTTGTGCTTGTAAATATTCCATGTTTTAAAGACAATTCATCAAACTTCTACATCGTGTGTGTTTTTACTATAGCTAACTCTTTCATCATACGCTAACGAACAACCCTGGCGTAAAATAAGCAATTGATAGAATAAGGGATGACCTAATTGTCACTATGGACCAGAGTCAATCTCATTCCAATCGCAAATTCGACTACGGGTGAACGCGCGCCAATGCAGTTTAGTGATAAACACTACGGCACATTGGAAGAATTCAGAGTCTTGTACTAGAAGTACAACTTACAAGCGAGCAATACACACAACAGGAGTCAACTGAAAAATATTACGAAACCCAACTGCTTATATACACAACCATAATTCACAAACTCTTAAAATATTTGGGGATAGATTTCTTCAATTTTTTTTAAACACTTTTACGGTATAAACCCCAAAACTTTTTCCAGGTACATTACATCAAATTTATTTTGGATACATTAATTTCATCTAACATTTTTGAGAATACTTTTTTCGGGATATCTCTAAAACTTTTTGGAAGACTTCGCAAAAACACCAAATAATTTGTTGAGACATTGCCTCTAAAAATTTTATCATATTTTTTAAAATACCGTAACTAGGGAATATCAGTCATTCGGCCATAAGAT